>OX352773.1:263134745-263162314 GCA_947095535.1 Poecilobothrus nobilitatus | reverse complement strand
ATCCCTTACCGCCCTACTCCTAATTCAATGTTTCCGCATCCTTGTCCTATCCTCTTCTATCCCTACTCCCTAACTAATATATCTGACACTACCAAGGGAGAATTTTTGGTGTCTTTGAAAGATTTCCATATTACTTAGGAAAAAAAATGGAAATGTAGATATCGATTTCTCAAATTGTCATTTTTGCCATTTATTTCTCTTATTTTGCTCTTTATAATATATAGTATATATTAGTTATAATTTTCCCTACTTCAAATTTAGGGTTAATCAATAAATGGTGTATTAAATAAGACAAAATATGCAAAGCATTATTATAATTGCTAATTACGGAAATACTTAAAAGTAATCTTCTATAGTTAATGGTTCATATAGGAGTAATGCAAATTAATTAACATAGTATCAATTAATTATTAATCATAAATTTTAATTACATAATTCTTTACAATTAATATAAAAAATTTATTTTGAGGCCGATTATGCTTATTTTTTAACATTAACGTTTTCAATTTTACAAAATCTCTTATATTAAAAGTTTAGATAGTTAGAAATGTCTGAAATGTTGAAAAACTTTAGTTCTAGAAAATTTAAATAGTGAATTGCATAAAAAAAATTATTGTTTTTGTTTTTCATCTTTCATGAAATTTAATCTACAGCCAAATTGATTTTTGAACCTATTTTTGATCATTGTTTATTTTATTGATATCGCACGGACATTTTATTGTATATTTCATTTGATCTCAATTGATGGAAGTCTTGGTAGAACCGGTAGACCTAAAGTTTTGCAAACTGAACTATTAGGTATATTTTTCCTATGAATCATTTTATTAAATATTAATTGGTTTTCAATTACCTCAAAAATTTAATTTTCGATTTTAACATCACATTGTTTGAAAAAACTGGAGATTAACCAATAAAATAATTTTAAAAAAACTTAAATTTTTCCACCTAAAAATATGGAATTCTTCAAAAATTCAAATGAGCGGTTTAAATTATAAAACCTATGTATCAGAATTAAATTATTTTTTATTATATAATGCAAAAAATGCGCTTAGTTGAATACAAACAGATCCCAAATTAAAGTTAGGCTGTAAAAGCCATAAAAATAAAATTTCAAAAACGTTTTGATTTGTTTAAGAATAAACCTGCTGTAATAACGTAGATTATGAATCAATAATGCTTGAATTAGAATGATACCGATATTTAGGTTAATTTAATAATCGCGTTTTAAGTTAATTTAATTAAAATACAAACCAATGGCGTAGTCTTAAAACATTTGCCTTTCAAGCAAAAGGCCTTCTTGTTCTTGTATAGATTATAAAAAAATTATACAGACTTTTAAAATATATAAGTAGTTTAATACAGTAACTTAAAAAGCAAAATAATTCTTGTATAAGATAATAGATGGCGCACAAATAGAAATATTAAAGTTTCATCATCTTGTGCAATAGCTACAACTGCGGAATCATTGCTCTATGAATGAATGATTTTAGAAACTCAAGCTTAGTCAAATATGAATAATAAATGACTTAGTGGACTCATATTCCTTTTAACAATGTCCGTCCGTCCTTCCGTTCGCACTCAAACTCTTTTAAAACTCAAACTCTCTTTTAAACTCAAAAAGTAATAAAGCTATCTTGATGAAATTTATACAGTAGGTTACTAATTACGAAACGAAAGCGGGGATTGCTTCTGGTCAAAGATTGAGAGATTATCTCGAATACCAACAAAGATGGAATCTTGGTAGAACCAACAAAAATAGAACCTAAATTACAATGATGGTACAATGATGTTCCTTCATGATTAATTTATGGCTCTGAAATTTGAGTAGATTTGGTCCATGGGTTTAGATTTTGGAAGCCAATAAAAATAGCATCTTTATATTTGGTACAAGAGTGTTCTGTCATGTTTTCTTTTCTTTAAAAATTAAAACTTACATTTGAGATGATTTGGACCATGTGTTCGGATTTTAGAAGTTTCCAAATTAGCCAAAGAGCAAACGAGCGTACCTCCAAAATCAATAAAAATAGCACCTTTAAAATTGGTGTAAGAGTGTTGTGTAATGTTTTCTCCATGTCGCTGAAATTTGAGATGAATTGGAGTGGCAATTCGGATATCTGACACACGCTTTCCAAGCCCTAACAAACATATCTTCGAAAATAATAAAGACAGAAACCAGAAATTTTATACAAGGGTGTTAAAGCATGTCTCTTTTACGGTCATAAGATTTGAGTTGAATAAACAAGAAAAGGGAGGCTAATAAAAAATCAGCTGCCAAGAAACTTATGGATTTTTAATTTAATTCGAATTATTCAGGTGTAGGGATAGGGTAAGTTTTGAATTCGAAGGTTAAATAAACTAATTCAATAATTGTCAAAATAATTTTGATTCAAAAACTATCAATAAAATTTAAAAAAAAAATTTGAAAATTTCGTTTTCACTAATTTAACGTTGCGGAAATTTTTACAAAATGTTAAATTAACCTTTTAAATTTTTCTTAACAATCTAAAGTTTACAGCTGATACTTCTTTATTTCTTATTTTACTTTAAGAGCTGTGTTACTTTTAAAGAAAATCATTTAAAAACTCTAACGATTCAGTGCATTAACAAAAAAAAAAGGAAAAAAAAACACATTTTAATGATGAAATCAAATTTTCATACCATTAGAAGAAACGGCAAAGAAAAATAAAATGCATTCTTCTGTGTGGAAATTATTTTATTTTTTGGTTTTTTTTTTTTGGAACAGTTGATTATATAAAAGTGTTGAAGCATAAATCAAGAAAATGAAAAAAAAAGAAAAATTTTCACAATAAATAATGAAACAAATGTAAAGAAAAGTTTCATTATTCTTTTGATACTTATATTTCTAGAAAATTCTTTCAGAAGTCAGAAGTATTGTGATGTTATACTTGTAACTGACACAAAATTTTATTTAAATTATAAAAATTAAAGAAAAAAAAGAAGAAAATCATGGGTTGGTAAAAAAGATTTTCTAAAATTTTCTTGTTTCTTTAAATAAATAGTTTTTTAAAAATGCTCTTAAAAATAATAGCTAGTCGTATTAATAACAATATAAGAATATTCGTTAAATTAAAAAGTAGATTATGAATATTAGATCTTTATTTAATATTCATTACTTCAAGTTAAAGATTATTAAACAAATTTTCGATAATATTTTGTTCTTTAATATCTGTGTTCTTCCATTTCTAATCGTTTTAGGAAATTCTATTTAATTTTAATTGAATTAACCGAGTGTTTTGATTAAACATTCGAATTTTTAGTTAATTAAGCGATAGATTAGTTTACTAAACTGTAATCGTCGAGTTATCTTTTAAAAAACTTTTTCATATAATACAATAGTGATTTATATAACACAAAGAATGAACGTGTTTCTCTCACTACTACTTCTTCTTCTAATTAATTGTGCAGATTTTTGCCTAATATAGTCTAATAATTTGGCAAAATACTAGAGAGAATCTATACTACTTCTTCCATTTTATTGCAGATTTTTGTAAATATAGTCTAATAGTTTGATTAAATAATTCGACAAATTTCTCATTTCTTAACCTATAAAAAAACAGAAATAAATTTGTGTCATCATATCATGGTTTAAGATTTTCATTTCTTTATAAAAGATGTTAAAGTTTCCTGTGCAGAAAGGAACTTAAGTTTTTTTTTGAGTGAGCTTTTTTTCCTTTAAGTGACTTTAGTAATAAAAGGCTAGAAGCTAAAGGTTTTCTTTTCTAAAAGAGATAAGAATCTTTCAAAGATACCAAGAATTCCCCCTTGGTAGTGTCAGATTCTTACTGACTAAACCCACCTTCCCCTTTAGCCAATACAATGGAATTAAACTTCTTTACCTGCCAGGGCAGTATATTGGCTAGAAAGTAAGGTTAGAAAAGGGTAGGACAATAGGATGCGGAAACATTGAATTGGGAGTGGGACTGTAAGGAAACAATGAATCCGCCTATTATTATTACTATTTTGTTAACAGGTACAATAGCCGTTGCAACAGTTACAATATGCAGTAGTATATAACACCTTAGTGCATGTGGTAATTATTGAAGGCAACCCCCCCACTGTCACTGTAGTAGCTATTATTATTGATATTAGTATTACTTATTAATATTGTTATTATTATTTACAACATAGTCAGGGCCATCAACATTGTGGATTGGGATTAAAATGTTAATGAATTATAATGACACATGACATGACAAACTTAAGATGCACGAACGAGTGACTCCCAAAAATTGGTAATAAAGCTTAAAACTTTATTAGCATTAGTAACGAAAAATATCTTTTTATGTTTTCCCAGTATTTTATAAAGAACATAAAAAATCTTTAAGCAAAATAAAAAAAAAAATAAGAAAGTACCTAAAATTTATCTGCATGCCTGAGTAAATTAAATCGGTTTTTTTTTAAGAATTCATTACACAAATTCATGATATTTCATTTAAAGGTGATATTCAAAATATAATTAGTGAAGAATGTATAAAAACAAGGTAGGATGTAAACCAACGGTTTTTAAAAGCGCACATTTCCAAAACTCAATACAAACTGTTTGGAAGTGTGACTTACACAAAAATTTGAAAATTTCATGTAATAAGAAGATAAGTGAAAATAGGACATTTTTGAAATTTTGAGGGGCTATAAGTCCGGAATCCTATATAACTAAGAAAAGCCGTTAACACACGTAAAAATATATTATTGAACCTTTAATTTTCATGTCTTGCCGAAGATATTGTTATATATAGATAATAAAATTTTCGATCTTCTGGCGGTTTTAGATTGCAAAATTATTACGCAGAGCCCGAGATATATACATCTGAAAATGGGGCTTTTTCGCAATTTTGAAGAGCTGCAACTTTGGAACCCTTTACAATTAAAATAAACCTTTAACACACGTAAAAATATATTACTGTAGCTTTAATTTTTATATCTTGCAAAGTAAAATGTGTACAGGTTCCTAAGTTACAGATGTTTAAAAATAGCAAATTTTCAATTTTTAAGCCCTAATAGCTCATAAACAGGGGGTGGTCCGAAAAAATTTTCTGAGCAAACTTATACTAATTCTAAAAGTTCTTTCTTGCCTCAAAATTTCAAGCTTCTATCTAGAAGCGTGCCGGAGTTATGAAAGTAGAAAAATCATGCAAAATTTGGTTTTCACATAACGGTAAATTTAAATACTAAATTTAAAAAAATTGTATAATTTTGATATTAATTTACAAAGATAAAAGAAATACCTGTCGAATGACGTTTTCAGATTGAAAAAATCTTAATCAGAACATAAGATATATGCATTTAAAAATAGGGCTTTTTCAAAGTTTGAGGGGCTGTAGCTCCGTAATGGGGGGGGCTACATGAAAAAGTTGTTCCACAAAATTATTTTTTTTATGAGACCTACCCATGGTTAAAATTTTTTTTCTCTATCTTTAACGGTGTAGAAGTTTTGTAAACAGACGGACGGACGGACGGACGGACAGACGGACAGAGTGAAACTAATAAGCACATTTTTTCAAATTTTTTTTGGAAATGTGCTAAAAATATGAAAAAGTTTTAAAATCTCATATTATTTTACATAAAGTATTCAATTTCTTTCTTATTTCTTTAAAAAGATTTTACTTTAGATTTTGAAAGAAAGAATTAAACTATAACATATTTTACAAATGAAAACATTTTATTTTTATTAGTTTTTTTTTTTGTTTTTTGTAAGTTCAGATGTTTTAACACAACTAAAAACCGAATCTAACCAAACCAAAATTAATTTTAATACGATTATAATATTTACCTTCAGAACTCACATTTTAAATGAAGAAAAAATTTAAAAGAAAACTCAAAATGGTTAAAAGATATAAGAAATTCGTAAATTTAATATTTTTACAAACAAAAAAATAATTATTTTCTTTATTTTTTCTTTCTTTCTATGTCTTCATTTTGAAGTTCTTTTATTCAACAGCACCACTACAGATGGATGTAAAGAACTAAATTTAAAGGATAAAAATTTAATTTGATTTGTTTAGAACATATGAAAAAGTATAGTGTTTACAATGGTTTGAATGGTGGTTTTTGGGTTAAAATAAAAAAAAAACGAAGAGAAAATAAAACTTAGGAAGGATATACCTGTTCCAGGATTCCATTTTAAAAAGTTATTTATTGTATATAATTTACAAGTCAAAATAAAATAATTATAAATAAAGTTTTACGAAGCAGAATTAACTTATTATAATAAAGTTTTGAATAAATATGTCTATTAGTTTCACTCTGTTCGTCCGTCAGTTCGTCCCTCCGTCAGTCCGTCTGTTTACAAAACTTCTACACCGTTAAAGATAGAGAAAAAAAATGTTAACCATGGGTAGGTCTCATAAAAAATTAATTTTGTGGAACAACTTTATCATGTAGCCCCATCCATCAGAAAACTATAGCCCCTCAAAATTGCAAAAAAGTCCTATTTTCACATTTTTTCTTATATAAAATTTTAAAATTTTGGTTTAAGTCATAATTCTAAACAGTTTGTTTTATCTTTTGGGAATGTGCGCTTTTAAAAACCGTAGATTTACATTCTACCTTATTTGTTTTCTATTGTTATCACATTTTACAAAAAAACGTTAAAAAATTTGTTTATCGGTTTGCTCCTGTCGTCCCGTCTGTTTAAAAAACTTCTATACCTTTTAGGATATAACATTTTAAACATAAATTGTTGATCTTATAAAAAATAATTTAACAACCTTTTTATGTAGACCATGCATTATGCAGTTGTAGGCCCTTAAACTTGCAAAAAGTCCTCAAATTAGAAAAACTCTTTTCAAATGTTTACATCTCAAATGATGCTAGCTGCTCCATATTTTCGGAACGTTTACAGTCTGAACTTGAGAATTTAAATTTTGAGAGGAGCAAAATCTTTGAGAATGAGCATGAGTTATTTAGAAAAACGTTTTCATATCGCCTAGTTTAAGAGGAATTATTAATCATATTATCCAAAATAATAATGCCACAGAATGCATTTTTTTTTTTAAACAAGTTGTTTTAAGGGAAATATTAGGGCGCTGGGAATTATATACTCCTTTTTTCTATAATTTTACAAAACTATTTAACATTTTTCTTAAACCTTCAGAAAAAGAGCAATATTCCCGTTTTCATAAATTTAACTAAACTGAAATGAATACCTACCCCTTTTTGCATAAAGTTTAACAAAAATGTTGAACATTTTATTAAATTTATAGAAAAAGGGGATATGTTCCCTTTTTCAAAAATTTTATAAAGCTGTTAAAATTTTTTAGAAATCCATTTTTATTTATTATTTCGTGCAATAAGAGGGGAAGAGGGGATGCGGGGCGCGCCTTGTTAAAAAAATACGCGGTGCCGGACGTGCCGAACGCGCGCTCCATAATTGAAAATATTTCTATGGTTACATTGGGCTCCCAACCCCAAACATATTTTTATTTCACAATGAAATAAAGCCCCAAAATAATAAATGAAATAAGACTTTAAAATATTTTTTTATGAAATAAAATCAGACTCCAAAACTTTATATGTGAATTGAGGTCTTATTTCATATGAAATAAAGTTACAAAATAATAAATGAAATAAAGCCCCAATTTAAGGAATGACCACAACATTTTGGGGCTTTATTGCATATGAAATAAGACCCCAATTCACATATAAAGTTTTGGGGTCTTACTTAATTTATTTTTGGGGCGTTAATTGATTGTTCCCTTCCTTACATTTCAGTCATTATATAGCATAATATATAATTTTCATAAAAATTTTTTGGCCTTTTTTATCAGCATTCCAAACAAACAATTAAAATGTTTGTTTTTTTAAAAAAAAAATTCATAATTTAAAGATTCAAATGTTCTACAATAATTTTTCAATTTTCTTAAAATTAATTTTAATGATATCTTTAATAATTTAAAGATGCAAATGTTCTACAATTAAAAAAAAAACTTTTTGAAGTCAATTAGAATTTGTACACTTTTAATTTACTTTCATTTTAACACTCCATACACTCAATTTTTTGTTGTTTTTTCTTAATTTTATTCCAAATTCATTTTTGTAGCCATAGCCAAGAAAATTTATATCTTTATTTCCATTATAAACTATTAACTTTAAAATTTTGATACAAATAAAATAGAAGAATAGAAGATTTGATACATATAGATACATAATTCTAATATTATGTAAAAACCAATTTTTTGGTATTTTCTTGAAAAACTACAATATACATAATAATTATAATATTACATACTTAAGATATTACAAATCAAATATAATAACTTTATTTTATGTTAAATTATATTTTAAGGTTTTTGAGTGACAAGGTTTTTTTCTATCCTTATATCCCATCTGTTAATTTAAATATACCTATATTATTTAATAGCAAAATGTGATAGACAAAAATTTGGGAGCGGGTCGCAATCCTGCACGCCAAAATCAACCTGTGACAAAATCTTGCTTTTTTTTTTATCTTGCATTACAAAATCTTTCACGGACAAAATCTTGCAAAATATTTTTAAAGGAATAGATTGTGGCTTTGTTTTTAAAGTATGTATAAACAAATTGTTAAGGAGGATTTTAGAGTTGGATTCAAAAGCAGGGTTAATACGCTTTTTCCAGAATACTTACATATAGGTATATGTGAGATTCTGAGTTAGGAGGGATTTTACAATTGGATTGAAAAGCAGGGTTATACGCTTTTCTAGAATATTTATATATAAGAATATGTGACATTCTGAATTGCATGTAAGATTTTGTCCTAGTATAGATTTTGAAAAAAAAATTTTGGAAAAAAGATTTTATTTTAAAAGATTTTCGAAAGCAAGATTTTGTATCCAAGATTTTGTCACATTAGATTTTGACATAAAAGATAATGTAACAAACCCCAAAAATTTTATGCCTTTAAAAAAATACGGTCTATGTATCTTTATTATTCTTAAATTTACAGTGGTGGCCAAAAAAAAAAAAAAATTGCAAAAAAGTAACATGTATTGTCACAATATATTAACTAATTTTCTTTTTGTTTCAATTCATGACAAAGCGTAGGATAACCTCAAAGTTTTAATGATAAGACTATAAGCTTCAGTTTCTTAAATCTATATTTTCACTAAGATTACTTGACTAGATTTATATTTATTGATTACAAGACTGTAGTTATAAGAATATAAACATCTAAATATTGTTGGTTATAATAGGAACAAGGTTTGAACCAAAAACTTTTTAAATAAAAAAACCGTATGTTTCATCACTTTGTCATTAGTCAAATATATTATATCAAATAGTGACCTAGAGTTAACGTTTAACTATAAAATTATTGGTCTCATAAATTTTCTTTTGAAAAAATATTATATACCTATTGCATTAAAGAAAATTATAATAAGAGTTGTGGAAGTACCCGCACAAGAGTCATTTAATAATATTAATACCTACATTAAAATATTAATTTACTACAGTTAAAACTTGTGTATTCCTATATGTACAAACCTAAGAACTAAATAAATCTTTAAGTGTAAAATACTAAATAAGCATTTGAAGTACCTTGAGATTGATTTTCTTTACAAAATAATAACAATGAAAGTTTAATTAACAGAATCCTTCTAGATGCACAAAAATAATATAACAAAAGAATGAAATTCAATCGGTGTATGCCTAATCAAATTTTAATTTTAATTGACTATTCAACCTTTTTTAAATGCCTCCATATTTATGTTAATTACTGTATATATACGTATATGTATATAGAATTTTTAAATTGTATTACAAGACAACTTTTGATAATAGATACAAACATACATTATATAATACATATATACTACATTATTTCAATAAGGTACTTACCAATTACGGTGAGTCGGTACGCTTGACTAATTTTAGGTTCTGTTGATACTTGACATTCATATATTCCAGAATCTCTTGGTTGTACTGATACAATTTTAAGTATCCATTCATCAGTGTCATCTGAATGCATTGCTTGAAATCTTTGATCATTTGTATATGTCATAATGCCAATGGTGAGAATATGCAAGTCACGTTTACGTATCCATGAAACCTGTAAGAGTGATTTTTAGATTGTTATATGGTGAATATGTAAAATGTTGAAAGAAAAAGATTTTAATTTTGTTTTTTTTTTTTGTCTTTTAAAATTGTGTGTGTTGTTATGTTGAAAGATAAATTGCTTCTAAAAACTTTAAATTGACAGCACAATAAAAATTACACATAATATCTTCAAAGAATAAAGATTTATACGTATGTATGTGTAATAATAAATATTTATGTATGTATATTTATTATTACACATACGTTATGTATTCTCAATATAGGTAAGAAAAATTTAAGTTTAAATTAAAATCTCTATACGTGTTAGTCTGAAAAAAAAAACGAAGTGAAAATAAGATAGATTTTTGAAGTACAGGATATACTTATTAAAAGTTAAAAAAAAAAGTATATTTATTATACCATAAGCTAAAAACTTCAAAAATTCTTTAATTACGTGATTCAAGTTTTTTATTTTACTGAAAGATTTTTCTTAAATTCAAACTGAATTAATTTAAAATACAAGGGTTTAAAAATTAATTACCCCAGAGTTCTGATAAATAAATAGTTTCTGTATTGTATAAATAAATACAATTGCTTAATGCCCAAAAAATTTATTAAATGTTCAAATTGACTACATATTAAACAGTTATTTTACTTTATTTTTTAATCCTTTTGCAATTTAGTTTAAACTGCCTTAAAGATCCTAACACAAATACACTTGTATATACTCCTATGTCATCTCTTATTAACAAAGAAATTTTTCAATAAATGCATTTTTCTTGTTTCTATTTCAACTTGAATGGAAACGTTTTAAGGCATTTGATTGTGTAGAAAACGTTTTACACGTTATAATGTTAGTTAAATTTTAGATTTTTTTTTGTAAAACTAGATTAGATTATTTTAAAAAGGGTGTACCACTTATAATATTTTTTGCAGAAATATTTCCCATAAGAAACTAGAGATCAGTATTGTGGAGGATTTATTACCGACAATTAATTTTCGGACAAGCAGTAAGCTTCTAAGTGCACTTAGTTCTATAAATTTTTGATTATGGACCTTACAGATTTTTCTTCTTCTTCAAAGTATCAAAATGTACCGTCATTATCTATTTCAACTTTCTCTAAGTTATGGTCTTTTAGACGGCAGTATCCAAACAGGAAGCCTGTTCGAATTTTCAGTTTATTTTTACTAAATCTTTTTATATCTTTTCGGGTTATAGTTCTTGAGAAACTCCTTAGATTGTGTGAGCCTGAATTTTTCACTCCGTAGTTTACTTCTACGGTTTTCCTCTCCCAATTTTAATGCTTCTTTTATTTTGTGTTTACCTATGCCACAAAAATATTTAGAATCCGTAAAGGGAGTTCCAGCTCCTTCTTTTGCAAGTCGACCCGAGCTTAGTGTCTTTATGGTTGTTTGACTTTCTGATAGAATAGCTATTTCTCTATTTCTATATACTCTATCGAAATTGCATTGTACAAATCTTTCAATTCCATATACTTCGGCTTGAAATATAACGAGAAATTTTTTCAACTTTTCTGAGTATTAAATTCCTGGTCGTTGTACTACAGAGCTAGTTTCTTCCGATGCTTTGAACCATTTTCGATACTTGTGGCATCAGTAAACGATCAATAAAAATTTCAATACATATTGTTCAAGATGATAACCCGCAGAGCCATTACTCCACTTCCTCTTGTTACTAAATTTTATCGAGAAATTTTTAATAAAAGTCTATTTCTACCTGAATTTTTTATACCCGAATGAACTATGTTCAAGGGTATAATAAATTTGCCATTACGTTTGTGACACCATAAGCCATGTACGTCCGTCCGTCCGTCCGTTCGCACGATAATTCAAAAAATAAGGGAGCTAGGAAGCTGAAATTTTTTTACATCACTTTTGCAAAATTGTTAGTTTTTCTATTTAAATCCAGCAATTTCGGCCGCCGGGTTCAAGTAGCTGCCATACAACTTCTTTCTTTAAATGGAAATAACTCAGTATCTATTCAAGCTAGCTATCTGAAATTTAGTGAAAGGTGTCGAGTTACATGCCAACAACTTTTATAAAATTTGGTTAGTCTAACGTAGTCGGTCCAGGCTTCTTGCACCTCTTGGAACTTAATGAAGCTAGGCGCCTGAAATATTACAAATGATGATCAAGTTTTATGGCCACAACTTCTGTAAAATTTGGTTGTGCTGGTGCATCAGGTTTGGGTAGCTGCCATACAACTCCACAATTTGCATAAATATATCTCTGTAGTTAACGTCGGTACTAAAACATCTGAAAGTTTTCAAAAGATGATCAAGTTGTATAGAAACAGGGCATATTACATTCATACGCGTATCACAGAGTTGACACAGTCTACTCTACTGTACTCTTCCTTGTTTAACCTAACAACAAAGATAATATTGAAAGTAAAATTTTAATAATTTAATAATATATTTTTTAGTTTCACTATGATCGGTCATCCTTTTACTAAACCTCCAGACCATTTAAGATAAAATGAAATTTCAATTGATATTTTTTCCATATTTACCATTTTTTCGACCTCCAAAACATTAGTACATATAAAAATTATAAATTCCTAATTCATAATGTCTAATATCTAATATTTTCTTATATTTAATAATAAAAATTAAATTTGGAGAAATGAGCAATTAGTAATAAAATGTTATATAAAATTTAACACGTACATGTGGTGTGAACATCAATTTTATTACTGGAAATAATCGTTTCGTTTTTGACGTGTCAACACTTAGAAAAATTTTGAAGGATTTTAAATTTATAAAATGAAGGAAGAGTTTGTCTAAAAAAAATTTTTTGCTAAGAGGATTTCTAGAATGGAAAAAGATTAATGGATTAATGGATTTCTAGAATGGATTAAGCAGCTCTAGCAAAAATATCGAAAGAATTAAATAAAATGATAATTTGAAAGTTCTCGACCAGAAAATGCAAATGCATCTTTTAACTAAGTAGAATAATGCGAAATTATTGCAATATTTAAATTTTAATTAAAAGAAAATTTCATATACATATCATAAAAGTATTTAAGTGAGTTCAATTGTAATATAATATTGAATTATCTTCTTAAACCCTCTAAAGCCAACAAATGACCACAGCCAACACTTGGGGGAATCCCATTCAGTTTACGTCTAACGTCTTAAATTAAAAGTATTTTTATAATATATAAGTGTAACTTGTAATTTAATCCTTTTTTAATTATAACAATAAAAATATAAAATTTAATAAAATAATATTATGCGAATATTCATAAATTCAAATAATTAAAAAGAAACGCAACATGAAATAACAATAAAAGAATCTATGAACATAACAACTTAAAACTAGGTCAAATAAAACTACAATAAATGAATTGAATTATCACCTATTGTTAGAAACGAAGACAAAAAAGAACACAAAACATAAAACAAAACAAAACATTTAACATAAAAAGTTAAGAAGTATATAACATGAATAGGCTTTTAAATAATATTGCATATCACAAGGCATTATATAGACTACATCTATTAACGTAGAAACATATTTATTTTTTTTCCAATTTTAAATCAATTCTTCCTTTTTTTTTAATGATTTTTAACAGGTTAATTGGAAATGTTAAGTTGAAAATTATTGCTTTTGTGAAAACTCTCAGTCATAAAAAAAAAGAATGTAGAAACAAGAAAAATAAAAAAATTTAAAACAAGAGACAATATGATAAAAAAATGAAAAAAATAATTGATCTGACAAGTGATATATATTTTTGTATTGAAGTTTTAGATTGTAGAATAATAAAACGAAAAGTTTAAGGCATTTTCAAATAAAAAAAAGAAAGTAGTATGTAAAATCAGAGTTTTTTAGAGGCACATATTTTTGAAAAGACAATTAAAACTGCTTAGAATATTGTGACATAAAGATATTTTCTTTAATTTTAAGGAAATATCTATATATGATTAAAAAAACAATTTTTTTTCCATTTATTACTTTAAATAAAATTCCATAGGTATAGAAGTTATATACGTCTAAAAATTGTCTATCTAAATTAAATTATCAATGCTCAGGGAAAAGTACAAACATTTTTTTCTTAGTTAATTCATTCAAATGATTCTTAAACATTTTCAACAAATCAATTAAATTTTAAGATTCTGACTAACAGCATTCCGGAAATACCGTAGGGAACCAATATTTTGCAAAATTTTAATTTCACATAACAGTAAATAATTTCAAATACTAAATTTAAAAAAAAAACTGAGAAAAAACTCAGCAGAATTTAAGATGTAAAACAATATTTAAAAAAAGAAATTTTCTCAACTTTAACGGATTGTGACATTATAACGGATAGTGCTTTATAAAAAAAAGTCCTTGTACTAAATTCAAATAAATTATTTACATAATATTTAATATAATATTTACATTTGCAACAAAAATAACATCCTTTTGAAAATGACACCTTATTTCGTATTTGAATGTGAAATAAAGCCTTAAAGACTTCATTACAAAAGACTTTAATGTCAGTGTTATCATAAAATTACTCCTAATTCAGAATCTTACATAGTTTTTGAATTCCTAAAACAAAATTTCCTTATTCAGTTTATTGATTGCGCAATTCATTTTCATTTCTCTCAATATAGTAAGTCAAAAGTTTCATTAAAAAAGGTGCAGAATCCTTTGTGAGGATCCAAAAAAATCCTATGGGACTTCTGGCTCATTAAAGTGGCTCAAAATTGATGTAGAAGTTTTTTAAATAGACGGTGGGACGGACGGATTAAAATTAATAAACAAAATTTTTGAAAATATTTTTTTGAAAAATGCTGTAAAAAATACTTCCCATGTTGTCTTCAATTTCAAGTTTTTTTTTTGTCATTTAACAGACAACATGAGTTCAATTTTAAGAAATTAGTGTACCATATTTAAGACCATTACCTTGTATAGATTCAAAACTTTTTCTAAATTTTATCATATACATTATACATAATGTACATATATTGAAAAGAAACTGAGTTTATATTGTTATTTAAAATAAAAAAAATACTTTTTGAAAATGTGATAATTGAAACTAGAAGAGTATAATGGTTAGAAAGAAAAAAAGACAACAATTCTTTATTAATTAAAAATTTGACATTTAAACTTGTCTTATTAATGATTATTTTTTTCTCATTAAAATGATTTTCAGAATATTATTATTCTATATAACACTAAAGTTTGCAAACGATAATTGAGATCTCGAAAATATATATTTTTTAAAATACCAACTATACACCATTGCACCATAGAGTCCATAATACTACAGAGTTCAGACTATATTTACTTAAATCTATACAGCTGAAAAAATAGAATCCTTGCCTTAATCCTTTAATATGATTATAGATAATTTGCTGCACTGTATCATTTTGATCCATTCATTGGTATATATTTCGTAAAAAAATAAAAGGTTCTACATTAAGATGATGTAAATAACAGTAATTGTATAATTTATAAGAAAAAAATTTGAGTTAAAATAATAACTCCATCTGATACATTAACAACTAGAAATTGTAAGACCTTACTAAAATAGATTTTCATGGCTTTTAAAACAGTTCTGTACTTAAGAATCAACAGAAATTATCAATGACAATGATAGAAAATGAAAATGGACCAAAATGGCCAAACAAACTGCAGAAAAATCAATTAAATAAAATACAGATTAAATACAGATCTTCGCTTAATACAAAGTATAGGAAGACTATGGATATGAAGAACTAATAAAAAATACAAGTTTTAGGTCGAAAGCAATAAAATATCAAAATAGATTTCGATAGGTAAGTTTTAAGAACTCCTATAATGGTAAAGAAAGTGAAACAAACAAAAACAAGGCAGAATGTAACAAAGGTTTTTAAAAACCCACATTTTCCAAAATACAATGAAACATACCGTTTAGAATACTGTAACTAATGACTTGCACCAAAATTTGTAATTTTTCTTAAAATTTTCTATGCAGGATGATTCTCTTTTGGTCTTGCGTATTTATAGCAACACGCACGAGGCATTATTCTTTAGAGTGTTCTATTTCCCTTCTTTTTGATATAACGAATCTCCTAAAGTTTTTTTTTAGTTTTAATTTAGTTTGCTTATATCTCAAAAACTATAAAACTAAATAAATAAATTTGATGCATCATCAGAAAACTTTACACTTCGTCTTTCCATATTTTATATACCGATGGTTTAAAAGTTATAAGCTTTTAAACGTTTTTCTCCCCTATTTTTATTGCCCAATTATTTTAAGTGGTAGTGGTAGAATAAACTCACCATAAGTGCTAGAATAAACCCGTTTTATACCAAATTTAAGAATTTTTTCAAATTATCGAAAAATTCTAAAAATAATGTTACCTTAGTAACATGTTGGAAGAATAATTGGAACGAATAAAAAAAATTGCTAAAAATTGCTCATTCTTAGCAATTTTATTACTTTCACTCTGTCCGTCCGTCCGTCTGTTCACAAAATTTCTACACCGTTATAGATAGATAATTAATAATTATAACCATGGGTAGGTTTCATAACAAAATAAATGTTGCAGAACAACTTTTTCATGTATCCTCCTCCATTACAGAGCTGCAGCCCTTCAAACTTTGAAAAAGCCCTATTTTCAAATGCGTATATCTCATGTTGCGTTTAACATATTTTCAATCTGAAAATGCCATTCAACAGAAATTTTTTTTACGTTTCTAAGTTAATATCAAAATTGTAGCATTTTTTAAACTTAGTATTTAAATTTACCGTTATGTGAAAACCAAATTTTACATGAGTTTTTTATCTTCATAACTCCGGGACGCGTTTAGATATAAGCTTAAAATTTTGAGGGAAGAAAGAACTTTTAGAATTAGTATAAGTTTCTTAAGAAATTTTTTTACCGCCCCCTGTTTATGAACTATTAGGGCTCAAAAATTGAAGATTTCCTCAGAATTTCAAAAAAATCCTATTTTCATAATTTTTCTTAAATGAAATATTCAAATTTTGGTGCAAGTCATATATCTGAACAGTTTTATTTTTTTGGAAATGTGCGCTTTTAAAAACCGTTGGTTTAAATTTTGCCTTGTTTCAATTTAATTTGTTTAAATACTCATAGCTTTTGAACGAAAAGCACCTGAAATATGGAAAGACATTGTTTGAAAGGCTGAAATGCAAAGCTTTCTGGCTTTGTTATTAGTTGTGCAGTTTCTGAAGTATAAGCAAACCAAAGATAAAACTTAAAAGAGTTTTAAAGCTATTCGAGCTTTAAAATAGCGGTACTATTTTAAAGCGTTCGAGAGACATGAAGGAAACAAAACTTTCAAAATTTTGTTTTCCCATAACGGTAAATTTAAATATTAAATCGTAAAATTTTGATATTAATATGTAAAGCAAAAATTGGTGCAGGTCGGTGTTTATACCCGTATGAACTATGTTCAAGGGTATAATAAATTTATCATTACGTTTGTGACACCTTAAAGGAGTCGAACTAGATATAGTGTCAAAGGTTGCAAAATCGTTAGTTTTCAGATTTAAATCCAATATTTTCGATCGGCGGATTCGAGTAGCTGCCATACAACTTCTTTCTTTATATAGAAATAACTCAGTATCTATTCAAGCTAGGTTTCATAAATTTTGCAAATAATTATCCAGTTTTATGGCAATAACTTCTGTAAAATTTGGTTTCCGAGTTTCTAATCGAATTGGGGTTTTAATTAACAAATTGATTTACTTATTAAAAATAACAATTTTATAAGCATATTTTTACACATTACAACGTATTTTTAAATAAAAAAAATAAAATTTAATTTTTAAAATCTTTCAATTCAATTTTAACCCATTTAGAAGCGCATTTTCGGGTTTCTAATCAAATTTTGTAGTCAAAATATTTTTTTCACCAAAATACGTACCAAAAATATAATTTTTTAGTAACAAATTGATTTACTTATTGAAAATAACAATTTTAGGTATAACGAGGAAGAATACAGTTGCCTTTGTCAACTCTTAGATACCCGTACGAACCGTTAGTATGTTCACAGCCTGTCACTCTGCTTACAATATTATTTTTTTAATATTTTAGTATTTTAAAATAATTTGGGTGAATTTTATAATTTCTAGAACTATGGGTTGTACATATATTCAAACTATATGTTTATATGTACATTCTTCAAAAGCAGATTCTAACCTTCCACATAACGATTATCAATCCGAAACTTTTTCAAATATTCTATAGTACCATTTAATACTAAGCGGTAAATGTATATTAAATTTACTTAGTACAAAATAGTAAATATAATTTTAAATATTATATTATATTATATTTAAGTATTCCATTGACAGAATAATTTCTTATAAGTACAATAAAATACATATATGTATGTAAATACGGCGCTATATAATATACATCTATACTCTTATCATTCATTCACTAGTGACATATACGATATGTAAATAAACATGATATTATATAAGTATGTATATATATCAATATCATATAAATAAAAATTCTTCAAGCAACCGTTATGTTGTTTATTTATTTAAACTTTTTTGTACTAGGCATTATATCCTCAACAATTTCAAATTATCAAGTAAAACAAAATGGAAAAAATTCGTTAAAGAAATTTGTTAGAAAATTTGAAAAAATCAAGTAACACTTTCGTCAATTATAAAGTAACCCTATATTATTAAAAAAAGTTGTTAACAGAAATAAGAGTATAATGTTGGAGCTTTAATTTTTGTGTATTACTTCAAAAAAATTTTAATAGGTGTTCAAGTTTAAAAATAGGAAATTTTCAGTTTTAGACCCCTTACTGCTCCTAAACTGGAGGTGATACAAAAAAAATTTCTGAAATGACTCATACTTATTTTCAAAGATCTAACTTCTGTCAAAATTTCAACTTTCCAACTTGAACCGTTTAGAAGATAGAAGGGTTGAAGGATTTTGCAAAATTTGAATTTCACATAACGGTAAATTAAGACACCGTATGCGCCAAATATATATTTATTGTATACATACTTTTAAAGCTAATAAAAGTAGTAATCGTTTGGCGTTTTCAAAATGAAGATATACCTTATACAACTTGTGCTATAACAATTTAAATATAGAGCTTTTTTGAACCTTTGGGGAGCTGTAGCTCCGTAACGGGTGGGGCTACAAAAAAAAGTTATTAAAAATAAAATTAATATTTTTGTGAGATCTATCAGCAGTTAAAATTTCATAGCTCTATTTCAAAAAAAATGTGGGGTTCTAAAAGTTAGGTGTTCGAGAGCTACCTTAAGGTTTGGTCCAAACTCAACCAAAAAAAATAGGGAACCTACAAATTACTCCAAGAATATTTTGTGTAAATTTCAAGATTCTAGCTTTCTTAGTTTTTGAGTTAGCGTACTGACGGACGGACGGACGGACGGGCGGACATGGCTCAAAAGTCTTAGAATTTTTTTCTGATTCGATCCATACCTTTGAAGGTATATCTAGCTCGCTTATTTCGAGGTGTTACAAACAGGAGTAATTTTATTATACCCGATCGTATCGTACGGGTATAAAAAGTATATTTTTACACATTACGACGTATTCTTCAATAAAAAAAATAAAATTTAATTTTTAAAATCTTTAAACTCAATTTTAACCCATTTAGAAGCGTATTTTCGGGTTTCTAATCGAATTTTGTAGTCAAAATATATTTTTCACCAAAATTCAATATTCGTACCAAAAATATTAATTTTTAGTAACAAATTGATTTACTTATTGAAAATGACAATTTTAGGTACAAAAAGCAAATTTTTACACATTACGAAGTATTTTTCAAAAAAAATAAAATTTAATTTTTAAAATCTTTAAACTCAATTTTAACCCATTTAGAAGCGTATTTTCGGGTTTCTAACCGAATTTTGTAGTCAAAATATTATTTTCACCAAAATTCAATATTCGTACCAAAAATATTAATTATACCCGTACGATAGGATCGGGTATAATAAAATTACTCCTCCGTTTGTAACACCTCGAAATAAGCGAGCTAGATATACCTTCAAAGGTATGGATCGGATCAGAAAAAAATTCTAAGACTTTTGAGCCATGTCCGTCCGTCCGTCCGTCCGTCCGTCAGCACGCTAACTCAAAAACTAAGAAAACTAGAATCTTGAAATTTACACAAAATATTCTGGGAGTAATTTGTAGGTTCCCTATTTTTTTTGGTTGAGTTTGGACCAAGCTTTAGGGTAGCTCTCGAACACCTAACTTTTAGGTCCCCACCTTTTTTTTGCAATAGAGCTATGAAATTTTAACCACTGATAGATCTCACAAAAATATTAATTTTATTTTTTATAACTTTTTTTTGTAGCCCCACCCGTTACGGAGCTACAGCTCCCCAAAGGTTCAAAAAAGCTCTATATTTAAATTGTTATAGCACAAGTTGTATAAGGTATATCTTCATTTTGAAAACGCCAAACGATTACTACTTTTCTTAGCTTTAAAAGTATATATACAATAAATATATATTTGTGGCATACGGTGTCTTAATTTACCGTTATGTGAAACTCAAATTTTGCAAAATCCTTCAACCCTTCTATCTTCTAAACGGTTTAAGTTGGAAACTTGCAATTTTGACAGAAGTTAGATCCTTAAAAATAAGTTTGAGTCATTTCAGAAATTTTTTTTGTATCACCCCCCGTTTAAGAGCTGTAAGGGGTCAAAAACTGAAAATTTCCTATTTTTAAACACCTGTAACTTGAACACCTGTTAAAATTTTTTTAAAGTAATACATAAAAATTAAAGCTTCAACATTATATTCTTATTTCTATTAACAACTTTTTTTAATAATATAGGGTTACTTTATAATTGACGAAAGTGTTACTTGATTTTTTCAAATTTTCTAACAAATTTCTTTAAAACGAATTTTTTCCATTTTGTTTTACTCGATAATTTGAAATTGTTGAGGATATAATGCGTAGTACATAAAAATGCAAATAAATAAACAACATAACGGTTGCTTGAAGAATTTTTATTTATATGATATTAATATATATACATACTTATATAATATCATGTTTATTTACATATCGTATATGTCACTGATGAATGAATGATAAGAGTACAGATGTATATTATATAGCGCCGTATTTACATACATATATGTATTTTATTGTACTTATAAGAAATTATTCTGCCAATGGAATATTTAAATATAATATAATATAATATTTAAAATTATATTTACTATTTTGTACTAAGTAAATTTAATATACATTTACCGCTTAGTATTAAATAGTAGTATAGAATATTTGAAAAAGTTTTGGATTGATAATCGTTATGTGAAAGGTTAGAATCTGCTTTTGAAGAATGTACATATAAACATATAGTTTGAATATATGTACAACCCATAGTTCTAGAAATTATAAAATTCACCCAAATTATTTTAAAATACTAAAATATTAAAAAAATAATATTGTGAGCAGAGTGACAGGCTGTGAACATACTAACGGTTCGTACGGGTATCTAAGAGTTGACAAAGGCAACTGTATTCTTCCTCGTTTTTAGTAACAAATTGATTTACTTATTGAAAATGACAATTTTAGGTACAAAAAGCAAATGTTTACACATTACGAAGTATTTTTCAAAAAAAATAAAATTTAATTTTTAAAATCTTTAAACTCAATTTTAACCCATTTAGAAGCGTATTTTCGGGTTTCTAATCGAATTTTGTAGTCAAAATATTTTTCTCACCAAAATTCAATATTCGTACCAAAAATATTAATTTTTAGTAACAAATTGATTTACTTATTGAAAATGACAATTTTAGGTACAAAAAGCAAATGTTTACACATTACGAAGTATTTTTCAAAAAAAATAAAATTTAATTTTTAAAATCTTTAAACTCAATTTTAACCCATTTAGAAGCGTATTTTCGGGTTTCTAACCGAATTTTGTAGTCAAAATATTATTTTCACCAAAATTCAATATTCGTACCAAAAATATTAATTTTTAGTAACAAATTGATTTACTTATTGAAAATGACAATTTTAGGTACAAAAAGCAAATTTTTACACAATACGAAGTATTCTTCAATAAAAAAAATAAAATTAATTTTTAAAATCTTTAAACTCAATTTTAACCCATTTAGAAGCGTATTTTCGGGTTTCTAATCGAATTTTGTAGTCAAAATATTTTTCTCACCAAAATTCAATATTCGTACCAAAAATATTAATTTTTAGTAACAAATTGATTTACTTATTGAAAATGACAATTTTAGGTACAAAAAGCAAATTTTTACACAATACGAAGTATTCTTCAATAAAAAAAATAAAATTAATTTTTAAAATCTTTAAACTCAATTTTAACCCATTTAGAAGCGTATTTTCGGGTTTCTAACCGAATTTTGTAGTCAAAATATTATTTTCACCAAAATTCAATATTCGTACCAAAAATATTAATTTTTAGTAACAAATTGATTTACTTATTGAAAATGACAATTTTAGGTACAAAAAGCAAATGTTTACACATTACGAAGTATTTTTCAAAAAAAATAAAATTTAATTTTTAAAATCTTTAAACTCAATTTTAACCCATTTAGAAGCGTATTTTCGGGTTTCTAATCGAATTTTGTAGTCAAAATATTTTTCTCACCAAAATTCAATATTCGTACCAAAAATATCAATTTTTAGTAACAAATTGATTTACTTATTGAAAATGACAATTTTAGGTACAAAAAGCAAATTTTTACACATTACGAAGTATTTTTCAAAAAAAATAAAATTTAATTTTTAAAATCTTTAAACTCAATTTTAACCCATTTAGAAGCGTATTTTCGGGTTTCTAACCGAATTTTGTAGTCAAAATATTATTTTCACCAAAATTCAATATTTGTACCAAAAATATTAATTTTTAGTAACAAATTGATTTACTTATTGAAAATGACAATTTTAGGTACAAAAAGCAAATTTTTACACAATACGAAGTATTCTTCAATAAAAAAAATAAAATTAATTTTTAAAATCTTTAAACTCAATTTTAACCCATTTAGAAGCGTATTTTCGGGTTTCTAACCGAATTTTGTAGTCAAAATATTATTTTCACCAAAATTCAATATTCGTACCAAAAATATTAATTTTTAGTAACAAATTGATTTACTTATTGAAAATGACAATTTTAGGTACAAAAAGCAAATGTTTACACATTACGAAGTATTTTTCAAAAAAAATAAAATTTAATTTTTAAAATCTTTAAACTCAATTTTAACCCATTTAGAAGCGTATTTTCGGGTTTCTAACCGAATTTTGTAGTCAAAATATTATTTTCACCAAAATTTAATATTCGTACCAAAAATATTAATTTTTAGTAACAAATTGATTTACTTATTGAAAATGACAATTTTAGGTACAAAAAGCAAATGTTTACACATTACGAAGTATTTTTCAAAAAAAATAAAATTTAATTTTTAAAATCTTTAAACTCAATTTTAACCCATTTAGAAGCGTATTTTCGGGTTTCTAACCGAATTTTGTAGTCAAAATATTATTTTCACCAAAATTCAATATTCGTACCAAAAATATTAATTTTTAGTAACAAATTGATTTACTTATTGAAAATAACAATTTTAGGTACAAAAAGTATATTTTTACACAATACGAAGTATTCTTCAATAAAAAAAATAAAATTAATTTTTAAAATCTTTAAACTCAATTTTAACCCATTTAGAAGCGTATTTTCGGGTTTCTAACCGAATTTTGTAGTCAAAATATTATTTTCACCAAAATTCAATATTCGTACCAAAAATATTAATTTTTAGTAACAAATTGATTTACTTATTGAAAATGACAATTTTAGGTACAAAAAGCAAATGTTTACACATTACGAAGTATTTTTCAAAAAAAATAAAATTTAATTTTTAAAATCTTTAAACTCAATTTTAACCCATTTAGAAGCGTATTTTCGAGTTTCTAATCGAATTTTGTAGTCAAAATATTTTTCTCACCAAAATTCAATATTCGTACCAAAAATATTAATTTTTAGTAACAAATTGATTTACTTATTGAAAATGACAATTTTAGGTACAAAAAGCAAATTTTTACACAATACGAAGGTAATTTTTACACAATATTTTAGGTAAAAAAATAAAATTAATTTTTAAAATCTTTAAACTCAATTTTAACCCATTTAGAAGCGTATTTTCGGGTTTCTAATCGAATTTTGTAGTCAAAATATATTTTTCACCAAAATTCAATATTCGAACCAAAAATATTAATTTTTAGTAACAAATTGATTTACTTAATGAAAATAACAATTTTAGGTACAAAAAGCATATTTTTACACATTACGAAGTATTTTTCAATAAAAAAAATCAAATTTAATTTTTAAAATCTTTAAACTCAATTTTAACCCATTTAGAAGCGTATTTTCTTGTTTCTAATCGAATTTTGTAGTCAAAATATATTTTTCACCAAAATTCAATATTCGAACCAAAAATATTAATTTTTAGTAACAAATTGATTTACTTATTGAAAATGACAATTTTAGGTACAAAAAGCAAATTTTTACACAATACGAAGGTAATTTTTACACAATATTTTAGGTAAAAAATAAAATTAATTTTTAAAATCTTTAAACTCAATTTTAACCCATTTAGAAGCGTATTTTCGGGTTTCTAATCGAATTTTGTAGTCAAAATATATTTTTCACCAAAATTCAATATTCGAACCAAAAATATTAATTTTTAGTAACAAATTGATTTACTTATTGAAAATGACAATTTTAGGTACAAAAAGCATATTTTTACACATTACGAAGTATTTTTCAATAAAAAAAATCAAATTTAATTTTTAAAATCTTTAAACTCAATTTTAACCCATTTAGAAGCGTATTTTCGCGTTTCTAATCGAATTTTGTAGTCAAAATATTTTTCTCACCAAAATTCAATATTCGTTCCAAAAATATTAATTTTTAGTAACAAATTGATTTACTTATTGAAAATGACAATTTTAGGTACAAAAAGCAAATTTTTACACATTACGAAGTATTTTTCAATAAAAAATATAATATTTAAATTTTAAAATCTTAAACTCAATTTTAACCCATTTAGAAGCGTATTTTCGGGTTTCTAATCGAATTTTGTAGTCAAAATATTTTTTTCAACAAACTTCAATATTCGTACCAAAAATATTAATTTTTAGTAACAAATTGATTTACTTATTGAAAATAACAATTTTAGGTACAAAAAGTATATTTTTACACAATACGACGTATTTTTCAATAAAAAAATAAAATTTAATTTTTAAACTCAATTTTAACCCATTTAGAAGCGTATTTTCGGGTTTCTAATCGAAATTTGTAGTCAAAACATTTTTTTCACCAAAATTCAATATTCGTACCAAAAATATTAATTTTTAGTAACAAATTGATTTACTTATTGAAAATGACAATTTTAGGTACAAAAAGCAAATTTTTACACATTACGAAGTATTTTTCAAAAAAAATAAAATTTAATTTTTAAAATCTTTAAACCTAATTTTAACCCATTTAGAAGCGTATTTTAGGGTTTCTAATCGAATTTTGTAGTTAAACTATTTTTTTCACCAAAATTCAATATTCGTACCAAAAATATTAATTTTTAGTAACAAATTGATTTACTTATTGAAAATGACAATTTTAGGTACAAAAAGCAAATTTTTACACATTACGAAGTATTTTTCAATAAAAAATATAATATTCAAATTTTAAAATCTTAAACTCAATTTTAACCCATTTAGAAGCGTATTTTCGGGTTTCTAATCGAATTTTGTAGTCAAAATATTTTTTTCACCAAAATTCAATATTCGTACCAAAAATATTAATTTTTAGTAACAAATTGATTTACTTATTGAAAATGACAATTTTAGGTACAAAAAGCAAATTTTTACACATTACGAAGTATTTTTCAAAAAAAATAAAATTTAATTTTTAAAATCTTTAAACCGAATTTTAACCCATTTAGAAGCGTATTTTAGGGTTTCTAATCGAATTTTGTAGTTAAACTATTTTTTTCACCAAAATTCAATATTCGTACCAAAAATATTAATTTTTAGTAACAAATTGATTTACTTATTGAAAATAACAATTTTAGGTACAAAAAGTATATTATTACACATTACGACGTATTTTCAATAAAAAAAATAAAATTTAATTTTTAAAATCTTTAAACCTAATTTTAACCCATTTAGAAGCGTATTTTCGGGTTTCTAATCGAATTTTGTAGTCAAAATATTTTTTTCACCAAAATTCAATATTCGTACCAAAAATATTAGTTTTTAGTAACAAATTGATTTACTTATTGAAAATGACAATTTTAGGTACAAAAAGCAAATTTTTACACATTACGAAGTATTTTTCAAAAAAATAAAATTTAATTTTTAAAATCTTTAAACCTAATTTTAACCCATTTAGAAGCGTATTTTAGGGTTTCTAATCGAATTTTGTAGTCAAAATATTTTTTTCACCAAAATTCAATATTCGTACCAAAAATATTAATTTTAGTAACAAATTGATTTACTTATTGAAAATGACAATTTTAGGTACAAAAAGCAAATTTTTACACATTACGAAGTATTTTTCAATAAAAAATATAATATTTAAATTTTAAAATCTTAAACTCAATTTTAACCCATTTAGAAGCGTATTTTCGGGTTTCTAATCGAATTTTGTAGTCAAAATATTTTTTTCAACAAACTTCAATATTCGTACCAAAAATATTAATTTTTAGTAACAAATTGATTTACTTATTGAAAATGACAATTTTAGGTACAAAAAGCAAATTTTTACACATCACGAAGTATTTTTCAAAAAAAATAAATTTTTATTTTTAATATCTATAAACTCAATTTTAACCCATTTAGAAGCGTATTTTTGGGTTTCTAACCGAATTTTGTAGTCAAAATATTATTTTCACCAAAATTCAATATTCGTACCAAAAATATTAATTTTTAGTAACAAATTGATTTACTTATTGAAAATAACAATTTTAGGTACAAAAAGTATATTTTTACACAATACGACGTATTTTTCAATAAAAAAATAAAATTTAATCTTTAAACTCAATTTTAACCCATTTAGAAGCGTATTTTCGGGTTTCTAATCGAAATTTGTAGTCAAAACATTTTTTTCACCAAAATTCAATATTCGTACCAAAAATATTAGTTTTTAGTAACAAATTGATTTACTTATTGAAAATAACAATTTTAGGTACAAAAAGTATATTTTTACACAATACGAAGTATTCTTCAATAAAAAAAATAAACTTAATTTTTAAAATCTTTAAACTCAATTTTAACCCATTTAGAAGCGTATTTTCGGGTTTCTAATCGAATTTTGTAGTCAAAATATATTTTTCACCAAAATTCAATACCAACCGAACCAAAAATATTAATTTTTAGTAACAAATTGATTTACTTAATGAAAATAACAATTTTAGGTACAAAAAGCATATTTTTACACATTACGAAGTATTTTTCAATAAAAAAAATCAAATTTAATTTTTGAAATCTTTAAACTCAATTTTAACCCATTTAGAAGCGTATTCTCGGGTTTCTAATCGAA